>CAJVRK010000024.1:0-16124 GCA_911649645.1 Thelonectria discophora | reverse complement strand
AACGACTGGATCTCCTAGCCCGACCATCTTCACGCTTTCTGGCGCCCAGGCGCCGCCGACCGGGTTCTCGATGGCCGAGCGCTTCCCGGCAGAGAGGGTGCTCACTATTATATCCATCACATAACCCCGGCTCTCCAAGGCTGGTTCGATATCGGGATACACGTTCTAACCAACTGAAACCATCCCACGTCTGCGGCACACTATGCTTATAGGCGGCTAGGGGTATGAAGCTTAACCCGCCTATTGGCTGGATGTATAGTTAGTTCTACGCCGGATATGGTCCCATATTTTGACTTAAGCCTAGTCCTGTGATAGACCACATACTAATAATATACCTCCTCCGCTTGGATTCTTATTAGTAGGAGAATCATACTGGGCTAGGGTTAATTAGAAGGGTGCAAAGCTAATAATAGCCTTTACTATAGCTTAAAGCGGAGTCTTTGCCTACTTTTAGACTATTGGTATGCTAGAACCTCTTGCTGGGTGCGTATATATTAATTGCTCGGAAAGTTATATATCATAGGGCCCACTATGGCAACTTAGCCGCATCTTAGTGTTAAGTGTGTGATTCCCAGGAGAAAAGCCTTAGCCCTTTGTTTCATTACCTGACTAAGGGGGTGCACATAGGAGCGAGGCGCTTAATATAGTAATAATATAGGCGCCAATGCATACTAGGTGGCATGCCGAATACTGGCTTAAGCAGTAATAGTTATTCCCCTGAGGTTAATTAGGAATTAGTAGAGCAGTAGTAATTAGGGGGTAATAGATAAGCTAGATATATGTTTTGCAGTATGGTTCTCTTAGTAGCTTTATGAATCATATCTTATATTCTCCTAATATATAGGTCTAGTTAGAGATTAAGGAGTATTTATAAAGAATATAAATAATTTACTACCTGCCCTATTTATATTATATATATAATAACCCTTAACTCCACTATAAGCAGGCTCTCTAAGACTCTATACTCTATATATCTCTATAAGTGCCTTAAATGAGGCGTCTTCTAGAAGCTATACTGCAGTCAGGCAGTACTTAAGTAGATATAAGAAACCCTATCGTAAGATATATACTATAAGTCGCTGCTCCGCTATAATAATATTAGGCCGAAGAAACGGTATCTTAGTTTTAAGGCCTAGATAGGGATTGGGCACTCGATGCTGATCATACTATGCAGGATCGTATGAACCACTAGCATAATATAAGCCTTTCCAGCTCGCCAGAAGAGGGCCAAGGGTATTAATAATAAAGGAGACCACCCTAGAATTGCCTAAGCCCCAGAAGAGAGGATATTAATTATATAGCTCTATAAATATATATATATAGCTCTATATATTAGACGCGAAACTTGGATCTATACTATGCACTCATTCTAGGGCATAGTATATAATAGGTGATTATACTTTTTATACTACTAATATTCTAGCTTGGATCGCCAGGCCGAAATCGCTAAGGAAAATGTCATCCCTTACTAATCCATACTGGGCAGCCATTAGCAAGATAAGCTCGCCTAGTTTCCACTATATAGATAGCAGGAGCATTTTCTAAGGGCATCCGGTATATTAATATTTAATTATAATAGGATAGCTATTAAGTGGATAGAGACTGAATATAATATTTATACTATTTAGGTCTTTTTAAGATATTAGTATATTTATTTATTAGAATATTTTAGTTTTAGATAATAAGCTTACTTAAGGCAACTTACTGCAGTATATAAATCCACTATTATATAAAGCCTTTAGTCCTTATAGTAATTGCCTTATTGCTAATATCCGGCTGGCGATCGGTTTCTCTTAGGTATAGTCTCTAAGGTTTGGGCCTTATAAGGGGAAAATAAGAACTCAATAATTGCCATAGGAGCCTATAACCATAAATATATCCTGAGAGATCAGAAGACAAGAGGTGTCCAATACGGTCCTGGCGATCTCGGCCTGCATGTGGTGTTCGCGCTCTCCAGAGTCTCCCGGTACTATGATCTTGAGAGCAATATCTCTCTTGCTGAGCATGTCATGGGCCATCTAGATAATAGAGAAGCCACCGTGACCGAGCTTGTATTCTATGTGATACCTTTCGCCGAGAATGTCCCTGATGGCGATAGGATAGTATAAGCCTTTGGCATACTGCTCTGGGTCTTTGGCTGCTTCCTTGAACTCGAATTCATTATCTAAGTCTATAAAGTCCCCTATATTAGTAGTGTAAATCTTTCCAGGAGGCATTCTTGCTGCTTCTGGCGAATATATTGTATTATAGGTTATTGAATAGTGTTTAATATGAGTTTTAGAAGGATATATTAGATAATTAGGAAGAAAAAACCAAGTGAGGTTTATAGGCAACCCCACTTTCCGGGTTAGCTAATAATATATCTGCAGTAGCACTAGGGGGCCAATAGGAGATTTCTATAAATATATAGAAACTGTTGGTTTTATATGTTAGTTCTGGACGCAGAGACTAAGACGGATGTCTTTCTAATCTTTATAAGTAAGCCTTATTGGCCCTAAAATGATTAGACGTAGAGGTTGGTCTACTTTATGACCTAATATATGATATCCTAGCGGCAAGAGCGGTTCTACTGTGTTTCAACTGCCGCCTTATAAAGCTTCCACCCCATTCGCATTGCGCCTTGGCTACTTGCCGTCTGGCAGGCTACTCTAAGAGCATTATTTGGCGTGACGCCGACCCAAGTGCGGCCCGGAGGCCATGCAGCCTCCTCAACACCCCTGGTGTCATGAGTGTATTGTAGGCATAGCTTTTGCAGTCGGAGCGCCTTTGGCCATAGACCAACCTCTTACATATAGCCTAGTTAAACTACTTAAACTACTAAAGGACCTAGTCTCGCAGTTAGATAAATCTCCTTACTAAAGCTAATCTTTAAAACCTTATTGTTAATATATACCTAGTTTTATATGCACTACTTATATATTTTACCTTCTTCTTTATTATATTATACCCCTACTATCTTCCAGCTGATAACTATAATGGAACTATTAATAGGATCTATATCAGATGGAGTAATGCAGCCTACTTAAGAATTGCAGACCAAGCCGCAGCAATATATGCCCCCCTGCATACATTCAAGGCGCTCTCTGAGCATTTTATATATCTCCTGGCATACCGATTGGGTCATGCGGATGGTTCTATTATATATGGCTTCTGAGACCTAGGGATTTAAAGGGAAACTAATAGCATATGATTATAAAGGCATACCATATAATACCACGATCAATAGTGCTATTAGGCATATAGTGCCAGATGCAAATTATATTTCTATATAAGTATAAGGTAGGATAAGCATTAGTTAAAAAAAGGTGCATATTTACCTTAGTGGAATAATATAAGGCCCTATAGGGTGTAATGATATTATTGTGCTAGGAGAGAGCGTTATGGTTAAGAGGGGGAAGAATTTTATTTAGGACTAAAGTCTTTATAATAGTATTATTCCTATATAAGATATAGGAGGGAGGTTTATAATATATTCTAAGTGGGAATTTAATTATTAGTAAAATCGATATTAATATTATAATTTTATAATATAATAGTAGGAGTAATAATAATAGTATAAGTAAGGGCTTAGGAAGTAAGGAAAGGAGGTAATTAGAGGAAATATTAATATATAAGGTAGTATTAGATATAATAGTAACATATGACCAAAGGTAAAGTCACCAATAAAGGCATAAGCCATACCAAGAAGGCAACCGCATAAGCATCAGAAGATGCCAATAGCCTAAACAACCTAAGAAAGGGGGTCCTAATACCCGAAGGGCTTGGAGACCGACATCGGGGATGGATATCCAAGGGACTCAGGGGAAGAGGTCCTAAGAATCAGTTCTATCTCTAAAAGACCATCTGATCAGAAGAAGAGACTTAAGCAAGAGACATAGAGAACACGCGCAGAGGACTTAAGCCCTAAGCTCAAGAAGACAAAGAGATTAACACCTGATCTAACTGGTAATAAATATATTCTTACACTCTACTTTTCCCATCACTTAACATCCGACACTTATGCCCTCTTCTAGATCTAAACTACTCTCCTCTGGCGCAGCCATATAAGAAAAGACCATATATAACCGTAATGCCTAAACATCCCCCCATTGCATCCTCTTGCCCATCTATCTATATATCTGCTCCCGCCTATGTTCATCTGTCTATTCCTCTTAGTCTAGAAACCCTAGTTGCTTATATAACTGCATGCAATCTGCTGGCAGCTATGCCTATATCTAGGCAATAATAGAAACCATACTCCCTTCGTGCTAGCACTTATTATTCACCTTCTTTTTCTACCCACCGTCCATATATTCTTCCCACATATTATATAGTTCCTATAGTATAAAATATCCTAAGTAGCAGCTAAACCTGCCTACTACCCCATTTCGCCGCAGGAATCCTTCCATCTTAAGCGCAAGCTAATATACTTTCGCTACCTTATCTCCTATCTTAAGCGCTCTCTCGCATTTAGTCCTAGCGTATGCTCAATCTTAGATGCCGTATAATGCGCAAAATATATACCCATCTAGAGCCCATTCCGCAAGCCTCTATCAATAGTCTTAGAATTCTTTATATCAACAAGCCATAAGCTCCACTACCCGCCTTTAAGCAGCTGCCACCTCTAATTCCCGCCGTTATATATCGGCTTCCTCCCGGTCCTCTACGATCCTAACCTAACTCTTATCGTCGCTGTCCGCCAGTCGGTCCCAATAAACATCACATGCCTCCTCTCTTTCCTCGTATATGCTGCGGTCCTTTTGTCTATCCATAACGGAGTCCAAAACCACCCGTCGGCATACCTGACCGCTAATATAGTCATCTGCGGCTGCTTCCTCGGCAACGAGAGGCCATGGCCTCCTTGAACCGCCCTCGTGCGCGTCGAGCCGGAGGACGATGGCCTCGCTTGGTCGCCCGTCTCAACCGGCACGTCCGCTCTGCTGCGAATAGTCCGCCATCGTTCTGGGCATCTCCACGTGCATTATTATGCGAACGTTAGGCACATTAATCCCGAGGCCGAGCGCGTTAGTGGCCATAATCACCCTTCTATCGCCATACTGATCACGCTTGGCGCCGCTTATCCAGGACTATAGTCTCTTAGCTTTACTGTCTTGCGTATTGACTTCGCGGTAATATGCGTCGCATTCGAGCTTCTCTGCTAGGTCCTCGGTTGCCTTAACACGCTGACAGTACATAATGATCTTTGCCGGCCATACGTGCTCCTCGAGCTTCCAGTCAATCACCTCCCTAGTCTCCTCGACAAGCCGAGCAATAGCCTCACCAGCAGTAGAGGCAATAAACGACCTAATGCTATAAGCTATATTAGGACGTATTATCCTTAACCTAATTATAGTGATATTCTTACACTGCGTATTAACTACACTAAAGAAGGCATTCTCCTGTGCTGGCAGGAGGGTTACCGTAAGATAAACCATCTGAATGCCCACGAGCGCCAAGGTGCCTAGCTCTCGCAGTTTAGGGCGAAACGACGGAGCGCCTTCGAGGATCGTATGGCACTCGTCGACGACCACGCGGTCGAGCTTGGCTATGGCTCTCCGCGACTCAAGAAAGTCCTGGAACCGCTTTGCCATGGCCGACTCGGGAGTGATAAAGACAATCGACATATCTCCCGGGGTCCGATCGCTCCTCCACTTGGCGCAGGCTATATTGAGCTTTCGGCATCGATCTATCATGTCGCCCAACAGAGAGACCAGCAGCACGACGACCACCGTGAGTCCGCCCGGGCAGCCGGCGGCAGGGAGCATAAAACAAAGGCTCTTGCCGCTCCCGGTTCCTATCACCACCACCACAGGGCTCTTGTTCAGCATGATGGCATCGACGGCTTCTCGTTGTTTGCCTCGGAAATAGACGTAGTCGCCGTGGAGATGGCGTAGTTCCTGCTCCGCGTTAACGCGTTGCAACGTCTTCTACCGCGCCAGTTGGAGTTCTCTCATCGCTTTATGGTGCAATAATAGGGTTTTTCGCTTGCGATTAGGCCGGAGAACCTTGCCGAAGCCGGTCACGGCCGAGGGGAAACCAAGAAGTCGGTGCCACTCCTTGCTGATGAATTGAAAATTGACCTGCCGCTCGTTAGTCTCGAAATAACCCTCCGTAATGAGCCTTCCATACACCAACCCAGCCGTTAAGGAGCTATGGCAGGCCTGGACGTCCCAGAGGCTATCTTGGCCACCCTCGTCCTTATCCTCGACATTACTGCCGCCATGCCCCTCGTCCACCTCTCTAATGAGGCTTGAGCGAGCTGTCGTCCTATTTCGGAAGTAGCAACGTGTGAAAGCAATAAACAAATATCTCTAACTGCTTACAATAAAGCCTCGCTAGTAACCGGTTAGGCTTATCCTCTTCAAGATGCAACTTATGCGTGCAGGCGTCCAGTGCGCCCCGGGTCCAAGCTTGAGTGTCTAAGCATTAGGCCGTCTCGATCTATCCCCCTCTCTTTCATCTTTACCCCACTCGTCTTCACCCACATCAAAGCCATACCCGCTCTTGCCATTATTATCGGTTAAGTTATTGAGCGTCTCCTCTATAGCCTAGAGATTAGCACTTAGCTCTATTATATCCTATATATTCGCCTGCACATCTTCCTAAAACGGTAGCGCAAGCCATAGGTAATAGATAACCAGGATGCTGATCTCCTGCGGCAGAAAGCGGTGGATGATCTTAAGTCGTTCGGTTCTAGAGAATCCCTTATAGTAACCAGCAATAAGCATGACGATCCTGCCGTGGATGAGGATGTTTCATACCCCTCTATTGGCAGTATTTTAATGCTGTAGGGTAAGCAGCTCGAGGGACCGTGCAGCCTGCCCACCGCTGAGATAGACGAGAAATAAAAGGACCTTAAGGAACTCTTCTAAGAATTTCCTATGCTTTACCGCCGCCTTTCTATATAGCCCTATGCTTAGCTCCGTCTCTGAACGGGACCAGGCCGTTTAAAGCGTATAATCGGCCCAGACCTTCCAGAAGACCTAACTATTACTACCAGGAAGCAGCTTAAAAAGATCCTTTATAAAGGAATGACCTATGGTATTATTAGCAGCATTATTAATAAGCTTGTCCTATGGAATCTTAGGCAGCCTAAGGTCGGCAGGCGACCGATCCTCCTTGTACGGTTAGCAGAAAAGCAGATGCTCGTAGAGCAACGTCTCGGCCTGCTGTAGAGCAGCTTGCAGTATGGACTGCACCCCGAGAACATTGATACGGATGCCCTTGTAGATGGCATCCTCCTTATCCCAGCTCACTGATCCGATCGTGGCCATATTGGCATTGCTTGCCATGCCGTAATTGTGAAGCCGGATAATGAACTGCGTTAGTGTAGTGTCCCACCCTTTGGCGCCGCCCACTATGAATCGTTGGGTCATATTAGCCATAATCTCGAAGTGGCTTAGGCTCTTCTCTTCCGCCATCTCCCTGCTCTGCCCCCTTTCGACCCTGCGCTGGATGCAGGAGGCCCTCTTATTGACAGCGTGCTTAACAAGCAGGACCTATGAAATGGCCATAACGCCGGAAAGCTTTAACGTAAAACTGGAGTAGCTCTCCCATATGTTATCTGACTATATACTAAGAACTATTAGGAAGCTAATAAGTATGCTATTATACTCGGTGGCCTTAGTAAAGTGGTTAAGGATAGATATATAAAGTGCGAGGGCAGCATCCTCTAAGAGCGTATGCAGTTTCTTAACGCGTAACACGGCCGGTTCATGACTGGACGGTTCTGAGAGAGTGGCCAGCTCCGTAGCGTGGGCCAGCATCGTGTCGAAAGCATCTGTCTGCCGCGCAATAAGCTTGAATGGTGGTCGGTCGGCTGCATCTTCATAAGCCATAGCTTAGACAATGTAGGCAAAGAACTACAGGCATATATTAGTATACTTTTTCCAGGTTAGCCGTTTTAATCTAAAATGGAATAGAACGCTATATTCTTTGTCAAGCTCCTTCCAATTCACCTCAAAGAGCACATTCCATAAGATAACATTCGGCCGAGTGGCGGCTCCTGCCTTGCGAACCAGGCGCTTCACAGCTGCATATATGTGCCGCAGTGCCATATCATCTTTAGCCTTAGGCTTCTCCGGCGTAAGGCTATGGTGCAGCGAAATGAGACTCTGGAGGAAGGGCTTCTTGTCGCTAAAGTCTTTCAGATAAGCAGCCGCTCCTAGTCAGCATAGCCATGCGTTTAGGGCCACCAGATCGCCCTATTCCTCGAGAGCATCCACCTCTTTCTTCTGGAGATGCTTCACTTTGGCCTAGAATGCATACATTGCTTCCTCAACCTCCACTTCCGCTTCGTGTCGCTCGGCCAGGAGCCCGGCGAGATCAAGACCTCTTGCCACCTTAAAGAGCTGACTGCAAGGGCCTTTCTTGAAGAATTGCTGGTAACGGACGCCACTTCTGCACGGCATATTGGCTTTTTCGGCTTCCGCCTGAGCTGCCGACCTCCGACCAGCCTTAAGCTTCGTATCCCAGTGGTGAGCCAAGCATAAATGCTCTCGAAGCCTTCGCAGCTCCAAACCGATATATATATATATCGACCCTAATATCTCTACCGTATAGCGGAATGCCCCAATTCTAATCTCACCCAGTCCTTTAAGAGGCCTTATGTTCTTAGGTGGGAATATTAGTTCCTTAAGTCCCCTCTTATCTTTAATAATATTGAGTGGAGCTGCCCACTTTTATGCCTTCTTAATCTCCTATTTAGTAAGATTATAAGGTGCTATATAAAAATGCAACTTAATTCAATAGTAGATCACACTATACTAATACTTGCAATAAGTAAGGAGTTAAAAATTAGATAGATATATAAAATATTCTATTATATATACTCGCTTAAATAGTAAAGGCAAGACGTTATAGGACCTTCTATATAGTAATAATATTTAAGCCCCTACTTTATATTATTCTATCTTCTCCCTACTAGTAACTATTATTCCCACTACTTTATATATATACTACTATTATATTCTATTATATCCTTATCTAGGGTAATAACTGGATAATCCGCTTGTCTATGGTAATAGTATAAGCTATATAAGACTAATTGTCGGCTGCCCCTTAAGATAAACTCTCTATAGAAGTTGTTAGACAGAGCTTGCCGCATTATATAATGGGCCTAGTGAAGAGGAGAGAGGGGGCGGGGAAAACGTCCTAAGAATAAGAAGAACAATCAAGAATGATCATCCTATGGAAGGGATCATCTAAGCCTTATATTAGCACCCAAATTATCCCTTTATCTTGATCCCTTTAATGCATTAACCTGGGCCATAACTTAATATCCTATATGTCTAATATATTTATAGAACACTAGAAATCTATAAGCTGCAAAGAAATAGAGGGTAAGGTAAGAATAAGCACTCTTTTATATAAAATAATTATAGAACTGGTATTATAATATAGGATATTTATATATTATAAAATTTCAGACTTATTAGAGCTCTAGAAGGTAGAAAACTATAAATTATTGGCTGCCTTCTGATTTAATTATCGGCTACCCTATGGCTTATTAGTATTAGTTTTTTTCCTATATAATTTTTAATCATCAGTTACTAAACAACGATTTAACTTATATTAGGTAAGGGTTAGGCTCAGGATTGTGGCCAGTCGCAATGGCAAAGCCCCTCATGAACCTAATGATCAATCACACGGCCAATATCACAAAAACACCAGCTGAGACAAAAGAAAAGTCGTCAGACGGCATCTTTAAGACCCCTTAAGCATCAAGAGAAATTCATCACATATTATTAGCGATTCCTGGCTCTCTCAATTTAAACAAGACAGCCCGGCTATTGTTCCAGAAGATCGGGAAGTCTTTAGACTATAAAAACACTATATCAGCAGCCCAGGATCTCGCGATAATATAGTTGAAGGTTAAAAATGAGGAATTACAACCCAAAAAGAAGCGAAAGGTCCATCTAGACCCAAATGAAGCATTCATATGGATCGAGGAAATCATAAAGCTTAAAGACCGGATATTCTGACTACTAGACCCGCCTAGAATATTATAATAAGTCAGTCAGTTAAATTAGAAAGATATATATTTTAAATAGCAGCTTAAATAACTAGAAATATTCTTAACTTTATTTTCTTATATTATATTATGCTTTGGCACCTATTTTCCTGACCGTTATGGTTACAGTCAGGGTGGCTAAGAACCCAGGGTGGCCAAAAACCCTATGCGTGGACTTACTATCTATCTTAATCCCTATCTCTCACTTTAAATTAATTTAGCCTAATCTCAAACCGAAACTAACCCTAGAGGTATATAAGGAAGGAAGCTAATCCCTCTAGGTTCTTGCAATTCTCCCACCACTTAATCCAGATTATATCTCATTTGCCCACTATTAAACTAATGTAATATTATATTGAACTTAGTAAGAGATGTGATCCCCTACTCTGCAGCTAATCAGATTTCCTGAGCATCTCCGTCCGACAGCTGTCTTTGCCTTGCCCCTCTAATCCGCTTAATTCCTGGCACTCGAGTCAATAAGCTGCGGCTTGCTGGACTACGAAACCCAGAAAACAGGAGGGCCGGGGAGCTCAAGGTTGGATCGGGCGCGTTTGGGCCAGAGCTGGCAGGGTCGCTTGACGGATGGGAGACGGGAGCAAGTCTTGGCGGGGCTGCGCAATCTTGGGACTGAAGCTCAATGTCCTTGGGGAAGCTGGAGAATTGCTTCTAAAAAGAAGGTCAATCGTGGCAATATTGCCATCTTTTCTTGCCACTGGGCAACCCTTCTGCTATATGACCCCACGATTGCAATAGCTGTTGATTATCTCTTGGGCTATATGTATAAGCTGCTGTCCCTCTTGTGGCGCCACCCAGGTCTGGAAGACGCTATATTGAGGCAGGTTGATCTTCATATGTGGACCCTTTTGAGGCTGCACAATGCGACATGAGCCTTCAAACAGCAGCTTGCGTGTCACCCCCACAACATTAACAACTCGCGGTCCCCCGAGGCTTATAAATCCAACCTTAACATTCCGGGGAAACTGGTCAGTTAACCCAGATGCCAGTAAGTATTCCACTAATATACCACAGCTTTGCGTTTATTATATGCCATAGATATAATGCGTCTTACTAAGTGACTCAGGCCTATAATAGATCAAACTCTTAACGCCAATCTTATCCATAATCATGATCTGCAATATGGCCACAATATATCGCATCTCCTTAGCCATAAGTATATCACCTGGATCCATCCCTGGCTATATACGCCAGTCGACATAGAGCAGCTGAAAACTCATCTCGATATTATCCGCTTTATTGCCATCGTCGGTTGGGATTGATTGAGGCGGAAAGGAAGCGGACAAGGCGGAATAGTCCAGGCCGACAAGATTATGGAGGTTCCAGAAGAGAAGCCATGCTCCAAGATATCCACACTCCTATTCGTCCTTTTGCGCTATAACCGGCGGGGTAAAGGCCTTAAAATCGAAAGGCATCCCAGCTAGAACAAGAGCCATGCGCCAAGCAATAGCCACCTGCTTAAATCGCTTGTCTTTAGACTTCCCCCACGTGTTATAGATAAGAAGGCTCTTATTAATATAATCCTAAATAATAGAGACCTAATATATACTCTTAAAGTATATAAAGCTAGTAAAGAAGCAATAGTTCTATATTATTATCTTCTATACTTATAGTAATTAAAAACCTATTTTAATATTGCATTTAATTAATATTATCCCCTTAGGAAAGTAAGGGTTATACTTAATACTATTAGATTTTCAGTTTAGATACTCTTTAGTATCCTTCTAGAGGATCAAGGGCTATTGCTGGATGGCCACCTGGTTCTTAAGGCCATAGGACAGTAGCGTCAAGAGAGGCATCAGCCCTATGCTTATAGCCCACTTGTCCTTAGGCTCCTTGGCCTCCAATCGCAAGAAGATGGACCAAAGGTCGGCGCAGTGCTGGACCCAAGTGCGGCCGCCAACCCTCCTGCCATCAGCAAAGGGCTCCCTCGGAGGCATATCCACGTCTCGTAATGCCTTTATCACCTCGCTTTCTTTATCGAAAGCTCTGACCGCGGGCTTATGGAATGATTCGGCCTAACTTATGCGCTGCTACTACTGCTAGGGCTGAAAGGGGAAGACCTTTAAGAGCAATAGTTCCTTACCGGTAGTCTTAGACGAATTAATAAATAGCTGCGTTTTACCTTCTTATTTAATAAATGTTTATAAGAAAAGGAGTATATTTTTTATACTAATAAAGAGGCTAGTATTAATTAGGTTAGGCTAGTGAGCTATAGTGAGATTAAGACGTTTGTATGGTTATGTAATGGGAATCCGCATAATGCACTAGAGGCATAGTAGCTGAATGTTATAGCTGGGAGTAAAGAGCAGGAAACGGTCGGCGATGGAGGGTCGGTCGAGCAGTCGGGCGAGGATGATCTAATGGCCAAGCCAGCGCAGGTCAGCTTGGAAGGACGCAGATAATAAAACAGCAAGCAGCCTAGGCCTGGACCCGATGAAGGGCGCCGAGGGAGGAACGTACCAGTCGTGCGAGGCTCTTAGAGGCATGCGATCTTAAGTCGATTTATTAGAGGCAGGCCGTTTAAGGCGGCAAGGCGGTTGGTTATCTAATGGCCGAGCCAGCGTAGGTCAGCTTAGAAGGACGCAGATAACGAAACAGCAAGCAGCCTGGGCCTGGACCTAACTTCCAAGAACGTAGAGGGAGGAACGTACCGGTCGTGTGAGGTCCTTGTGGATATGCGATACTGAGTTATTATGGGAGGTAGGGCGGATGCGTTAGATGCATCAATTAAGCAGTTAGAGCGGCTTAAGGTTTAACTAATAGCCGCATAGTAATTATTAGGTAATATAAAAGGAAGGGTAGAGGGAAGGGAAAATAAATAGGGAGGGAAAATAAAGAGGAAAGGAAAAATAAAGAGGAAGGGAAAATAAAGAAGAAGGGAAAATAAAGAGGAAGGGAAAATAAAGAGGAAGGGAAGGAGCATTAGGTAGCACCTAATAATGATTATTATAATTCATATTAGAGGCAAGTAGTGCAATAAACTCACCTTAGGCTCTATCTTCTTTTCTTTTCCTTCCCTTTCCTTTTTCCCTCTTCCTTTCTTTCTTCCTTTCTTATTATCCTCTTACTTCTAATTATACATTTAGCCACCCTCTTCTTCTAACTATATCGCCTATCTCGCACTTTCTGCACCTTGGCCACATCGCCAGCCTCACATCTGCCCTCTTTCCCAGCTATATCGCAAAACGCGCCCTGCCCTAACCCCGATCTTCCCCTCTGCTATGCACTCTTTAAACCGCCTTATTAACCGCTCTTTACCCCTAAGCTGCACTAATTGCCATGTCCCCTCCAAGTATGCCCTCTTGCTAATAATCCCTTCTCAGCTGACCGATTAGCACAGGACCCCAAGCAATATGACCCTGAATACGCACCACGAATTTTTCCACGGCCTCGTGTCTCTAGACCGCCGTCAAGGACTCCCCCGACTCTCCCGCAACCAGTTCCTCAATGCCCTCCCCTGCACCATTCAAGAGAGCGACTTCTCCGCCCCGCTGACTCAACCTGCGCCGATAAACACTCTAATATAGCGACAGCTCGATCTCTATTAGCACCCCAGCCAGAAGAATAAACTCTTTGCTGAAGCATATCTCTGGATATATAGTAGTGCAGCCCTTGACTATATGGGCACTCCTCTTTATGTGGAGTTCAGTTAGATTCTTACTAAAGCCTATGATTAAGTGCGGGGGTGGCGCCAGGTCTTTCGACAGATGCCTCCAAGCTTCAGCGAGGTTAAGCTCTTAGAGCTCTGCTAATAACCACAGTCTGCATACATATTAGCGCGCATAGCACACCCATAGGGACCCTTCATATACATACTGTCAATAGGCCATAAGCGACCGACCCGATCTCTCTTTATAGCAATAGTTAGCCGGATTAATCTGGCTATATGCATACGCTATATCCACAAGTTTACCTCCACCATTACGGCCACATAGGCACACATGCTTGAGCCATTCTATGCTTACATATCCCTGCCCGGCTAGGAGGGTGGCCATTGTGCCAATTGCATCTCGGAAGGGCATATTAACTATTGCTAGGCCAGGCTTCCCCTCGCTAATGCCTACCAATTATAAGACCTACCTTACACACTAAGCCCGCTTACCCTTAAGATATGCCCTCAGATCCTTAACAATATAGAATCAGCAGAAAAGAAGATCTCTCCCGGTGAATATATATAGGCTTAGACATCTCGCTAAACCCATAGCGCTAATATCTTACCGCCTCAATCTTATAGCCCTAATAGCCTCTATCGCCATAATAACCTCGCCATCCCAACAACTTGATCAAATTAATAACCCCATTGCGATAATAACCTCGCCGTATTATTAATCCTGTCGCAATTGCCATTGCGCTAGGCCTTTGATATTATTAGTCCCTTGCGCCTCTCTTGCTTCCTCCATCTATGAAGCTCCTTGCACCTTTGACAACCTTGCGCCCCCAGCATCCTCGTGCCTTTAATATTCTCATATACTTGAGCCTCTTGCGCTGCTTGCACCCCCAATATTCACATGCTGTCAACATCAGCCTGTCTTCATCTCTCTTGCCTCCTCGGCCGCGTCTTTCTCGTCTCCTCGACCTCTTCTTCGTCGCATCCCCGGTCCCATCTTCCTCGTTTCCCCGACCTCTTCCTCATCCGTCTCCGACCCTATCTTCCTTGGCTCCTCGCCCTCTCCTTCGTTGCGTCTCCGACCTCCGCGTACCTCCAATATCCTCGCGTCCCTGACCTCTGCCTGCCGCCCGCCTTGTTGCGCCCCCGACCTTTGCCTGCCATCAATCTTGTCGCATCCCCGGCTCCCGCGCATTATCAGCCTCTAAGAGCATCCGCCCGCAGTAACCATCTCTCCGGTAAGTCCCTGGTTTGGCATACCCTGCCCCCGCCCCCGCCCCCGCCCGTACTGCAGCTGGCTAATGTAACTCTCTTAGGTCCCTGGACGTTATGCCCCGTATTACCCTCGAGGAGCGCATTAGGCGCCTACCAATGGAGCTCCGGCTCGAGATATTAAAGCAGCTTATTAACCTTCTAAGCGTTGTTGCCAACGACGTGCCTAATGACGCTAACCACCCCCTCGCACCGCCCTTTAATCGCATGGTCAATATAACCCCACGCCTTGTCGTAAGTCGCTCGGACCTGCTCTGACTATGGACGCTGGCCACTGATATGAATAACTGCTGACCTAAGGGCATGTAGAAAACTATTAATTATTAGCTGCCTTCTGATTTAATTGTCGGCTGCCTTCTGATTTAATTGTCGGCTGCCTTCTGATTTAATTGTTGGCTGCCTTCTGATTTAATTGTCGGCTGCCTTCTGATTTAATTGTCGGCTGCCTTCTGATTTAATTGTTGGCTGCCTTCTGATTTAATTGTCGGCTACCCCATGGCTTGCTAGCGTTAGTTTTTTTCTCATACAATTTTAATCGTCGGTTACTAAACGACGATTTGACTTATGTTAGGTGATATTGGCCCGCAACCACAATGAACGGCGCGATCGCCCAGCCTTCCGAATTAATAGCCTGGATGACTATAACCCATTCTCGGTTTCCAGGCTGCACTGATTTCGGACTTCCACGCCTTTCTGCGCCTATAACGACTATTCCGCTTGCAATAAGGCCCATTATAAAGCCAGTCTCATTAAAATTGTAAATATCCGCTAGGTTAATACTATATTTCGCAATTATATTCTCTATAAGCCTAAACTAATTGCAAATAATAGTTGGATCTTTGCATTTGGCCCTCTAATAGTCGTATTTGCGAAAAAAACGCGTCTTAAGATCTAGTTATCGCCTAATAAAGTTGGAAGCCTAGCGCTTGCCAACAGGTAACGCGTCGCGGTCGGCGAGTAGACGGTTGGCCATTTCTTCAATACCACACATGTCACGGCCTGGGCCGCGACCTGCAAGCGCCCATGCGCCCCCACCTTTTTCAGAACGGAATAACCCTATGGACGTGATCACCCTTTCCTGCCCCACTTTAAATCGTGATCACAAAAAACACCACTATGATCACTCCGTGATCACTCTTGATCAACCGTGATCATGATCACCGCTACCCACACCACGGGGTATATAAGACCTTCACTTCTAGATAGGAGGAAGCCTCTGCGCTACCTCAGCTTTCA